>CM035789.1:8331499-8341499 GCA_020466265.1 Siphamia tubifer | reverse complement strand
GTTCTATGTGTCAGATGATCGACAGAATATCTTAAACACTTTCTACCAAATGTACAAAACAACATTATCCTGCAGTGTCTTTGTTTGGGTGTGTAGTTGTTCTTAACATCCTTCACAACTACACTGACGTTAAAGTTCATATTAAACTGAACACAAAAAATAAAGCATTCAAACTGGATCTGAAACTGGGATTCACCCGTTCCTCTATTCTACTCTATTCTATTCTATTCTACTCTATTCTACTCTATTCTATTCTATTCTACTCTATTCTATTCTATTCTATTCTATTCTATTCTATTCTATTCTATTCTACTCTATTCTATTCTACTCTATTCTATTCTACTCTACTCTACTCTACTCTATTCTATTCTACTCTACTCTACTCTATTCTATTCTATTCTATTCTATTCTATTCTATTCTATTCTATTCTATTCTATTCTATTCTACTCTATTCTATTCTATTCTACTCTATTCTATTCTACTCTATTCTACTCCACTCCATTTTACTTTACTCAGTGCTACTCTACTCTATTCTACTCTATTCTATTCTACTCTACTCCATTTTATTTTAATCAGTTCTACTCTACTCTATTCCATTCAACTCTACTATATTTTATTCTACCCTATTCTATTCTATTCCAATTCCACTGTATTCTACTATACTATATTCTACTGTACTCTGTTCTATTCTACTCCATTCTACTCTACCTTAACATATTATTTTCCTATTCCACTGAATTCTACTGTACTCTATTTTACTCTACTCTATTCTACACCCTTCCATTCTACTGTACTATATTCTCCTCTATTCTGTTCTATTGTACTCTGTTCTACTCTACTCTATTCTATTCTATTCTATTCTACTCTATTCCATTTTACTTTACTCCGTTCTCCTCTACTCTATTTAACTCTACTATATTTTATTCTACCCTATTCTATTCTATTCCAATTCCACTGTGTTCTACTCTACTATATTCTACTGTACTCTGTTCTATTCTACTCCATTCTACTCTACCCTAACATATTATTTTCCTATTCCACTGTATTCTACTGTACTCTATTTTACTCTATTCTACACCCTTCCATTCTACTGTACTATATTCTCCTCTATTCTGTTCTACTGTACTCTGTTCTACTCTATTATATTCTACTCTACTCTATTCTACTCTTCTCCAGTATTGTTGCAGAAGACACAGTTGAGCTCAACGTGTCCACATATGTTTGTCCACATAGTGTGAGGGACATAAAGGTCGTGTGTTAAACTTCTGTCCTGATAAGAAGTAGAACCACTGCAGAGGAAACGCTTTTGTCCAACAACAAACTGTTTGAACTAATGCATGAAAAACTGAGACAAAGTATCAACAGCCGCACTAACAGGAACGTGTCCCTGAGGACTGGACGTGTTGATACCAGCAGGACGAGGAAGAGGAGGGGGACGGCTCCCCCAGGAATCTAACCAGCAACTCTTTCATGTGCAACACACACACACACATATATATATATATATATATATATATATATATATATATATATATATATATATATATATATATATATATATATATATATATATGAGCCTTTGAAGTGTCCTCTCGTCCGCTTTCACACAGGATAGAAAACATTAAAGGGTCAGTTGAACTAAATTATTAACAGCACATTTTCATAGAAGGTCACTGGGATTTAATTCACACCCATGAAATCTGCTTTAAGTTTATTTTTCACTGTATGTTTTAGGACAGAACTCTGCACCTTCAGCTAATGTTTCCCCCAGTGCATTATTCCTTGCCCCCCCCACCACCACCAGGATACACATAACTATTAATTTCTTACTTAATTTATGTATTTATTTTAAAGACAATTATACATGTAACAACTACTAATACTAAGCATAATGTTAACTTGAATGTTAATAACAGCTCTGTATAGTTTTAAATATCTGTATAATGAAGTGTAAATGTATAGCCTCTAGTTAGCCTAGCCACGCTGTCCCTATTCATTACATGTATAGGTCTAGTAATGCTTCATAGTCAGGGGAGGCGGAGCTAAAAGTTTGTCTTTCAAATCCTCTGTATGCAATAGGACGGTACTACAACCAATCAGTGTAATCTTTAGTTAGACGGTTAAGAATAAGAAGTTAAGAATGACTAAACAAAATGGTGGATTATGGAGTTTAATGACTGTTGTCACTTCTGTAAAAAGTAATTTAAAGATTGTTGACGTTTTCTCACATTCTTTACTCATCTTTGATAAAAGGAAATCACCACGTGTTGTTCTTCTTCTATGGTTGTTTCCAGTTGTTTCTCTCTGAACTGCTTCGTTACGCCCGCCCTCTGACTCTATACTTCATCATGATTGGTCGACCAGTTTAAGGGAAATATAGCCAAAGGTCAAATCTTTATTCCACTTAACCCCATTTTGTGGATTCTCTCATTGACATTTATTTATTTATTTATTTATTCATTCATTATTAAAGGCAAATAAGGTGTATTTCAGATTGTGCATTTTTGTTAGCAGTTTAAGTAATGTTAATAAATGTTGTACAATAACACATAATATAATTTCATATTTCTTGTCATCTTTTCACTTTTTTATGTATGTATTTTTTTACAAAAACATGGTTTGGCTTCACTAGCATCTCAACCACCAGCCTTAGACAGATTTCTGCTTCAACGTTGAGCCTCAAAAACCTGAACAAACACAATAATACTCACGACTAGACATGTTTGATGACGTGTTTCATGTGCGACTCAGCGCTGGGGGATGAAAAGTTCAGCCAAATCCCCTTAAGTACATTATAATTTATCATGTAACAGTTTGTATGAACTCACTTCATCTATATTTAGACAGAGTCCTTTGATTTCTGCAGAAGGAAGGTGGGTTTTTTTTCTAGTTTTACTCCTGTTGTTTTAACCCTTAAAGACCCGCTAAGAACTTCAAAAGAATTTTTCTCTATCGTTAACGTTTCCTCAGTGGTTTAAGTTCTATGTGTTCTAATAACACGAGCATCAAGTCATTGTACTTCAGGTTCTACACACATGACCATCAGGGGCGGAGCTAGGATGTGTGGGGACTTCAAGAAGGACACCCTACACACACACATACACACACACACACACACAACTACAGACGCACACACACACACACACACACACACAACTACAGACGCACACACACACACACAACTACAGACGCACACACACACACACACACACACACACACACAACTACAGACGCACACACACAACTACAGATGCACACACACACACACACAACTACAGACACACACACACACACAACTACAGACGCACACACACACACAACTACAGACACACACACACACAACTACAGACGCGCACACACAACTACAGACGCGCACACAACTACAGACGCGCACACAACTACAGACGCACACACACACACACACACACACACAACTACAGACACACACACACACACACACACACAACTACAGACACACACACACACACAACTACAGACGCACACACACACACAACTACAGACACACACACACACAACTACAGACACACACACACACACACAACTACAGACGCGCACACAACTACAGACGCGCACACAACTACAGACGCACACACACACACACAACTACAGATGCACACACACACACACACACAACTACAGACACACACACACACCTGTGCATGCCACAAAATATTCAACACAACTAAACAAATACACACACACTTGTTTATATATTTCATGAGGAGCAAGTTTGTAATCAAGTAGCCATTGTGTTGTGAGTGTAAACATCTTTTATATATATATATATATATATATATATATATATAAAATTAAATACAAAAATTTTAAAAAGTCATAAGAAAAATTGGAAAAATACATTACATTTTAAAATTGAATAAATAATAAATACTAATAAAATAAAGTACATAAAATAAGTCATATATATTTTTTAAAAAGAAAAAAGCAAGAAAGAAAAAATAACTAAATTAAACACATTAAAAAAATAAGCAAGGAAACACATCTTCAAACCTTTGAAAAATAGAATATATGAATTTACAGCATTTGTTTTAGATTTTGTACGTTATTTTTCTGCTTGGTTTCTGTTATTGCAGCATTTTTCTCTGGCAGCTTCATTTCTGTTGCATTTGTTTTGTGTGTTTGTTTTTGGTTGTGCATCTTTTTTGTCTCTGCAGCGTTTTGTCGATGTGTTGCGTTTGCCCGTCGGCCACCGTAGTGACCTGTGATATATAGGTTTATAAAAGTTCAAAATAAATCCAAAGGTTATTTTATTAAAACAGAGAAAACTGAAGAGAAAAAAGGTCATTTGATCCAAATCCACCATTGACTGAACATGAACCCAGAGTCTCCATCCACTGTCATTGATCCAACTCCATGGGTTTTACTGGTGAATCAATGTTTCAGAAGATGATCATGTTTCCATGGAAACTATGGAGCCTCTGGAGTCATTTCAGGCTCTACATAAAATGATACCTTACATCCTGTGGCTTTAAATGCAATGAAGACTTTTTGTCATGTACATGCAGTCTTTACACATGGGCCTGATTAAACTTTTTTTTTTTTTTTACAGATTTAAATAAATAATTTTTCACTACTTTTTATACATATTTTTTTTATTTTGTCGTAGAAAATTTTCAGTAATTTTAAAATCAAAGTTATTTTCAATTTTATTTACCTATTATTAATTACTAAGTATTATTATTGTTATTATTATTACTATTATTGTTATTATTTTTGTTATAATTTATTTAATTAATTTTTTTTTTATTTTGTCATTACATTTCTCAGATTTTTTTAATGATTTTATTTTGTAATCGAACATTTTCAGGAATTTTTTATTGATTGGTTTTATTTTAACATAAAATTTGTAATTTTTTTTTATTTTTTTGTGACATTTTCAATATTTTTTACAGATTTTTTTTAATTTTGTAATCGAACATTTTCTATCATTATACTGTTTTTTTATTTTGTCAAATTTGTACAGAAAAATTACTTCCACGCTATATATATCTATATGTATATATATATACACACATATATCAGAGATATATATATCTCTGGGTTCTTCTTGTTTAAGACTGAAACGTCTAAAAACTCTGCTTCATAATCTGAGGGTTCAGCATCGTTTTAAACTGTCTTTAAATTCTGTGCACACACCACACCCTGAACACCATCGACTTCAAGCCAATAATAATTGCTGTGTGTACTTATCATAGGGGCCCCAGTACACTGCTCTGCCCGGGGGCCCCCACCGATGTTAACACACCCCTGAATACAAATAACTACACAACAGGGTTAAAAGTGCTTCGTGATAACAATGAACCAAGATGGATGAATTTCAGAGTGAAATTTGGGACTAAAGTCTTGAAAACGTAACTTCATGAAGCCAAAAAGACGACATGACACCAACAGATGACATCACAGCAGGAGGGGCTGCAATTACCACGGTAACGGAGAGTAATGAAATGTAGTAATTCAACATAACATTACAACACACGCTCTGATTCCTCATCGAGTTGTGTTCCACTGAAGTCAAAGAATGTTATGGTATCGTCAGATGTTGGATGATGTTTGATCACCCCCCCCCCCCCCAAATACCCCACTCTCACCCCCACCCCCAGGCATCACAGATGTAGCCAGACTCAGCGGGACACCCCCGGTGAACATATGCATCCGAGACCACCTCTGAATATGGCCCAAGTGCTTAAATCTTTATTTATTTCACACTTTAAAAAGATAAGAAATATATTAGCAAGTATAAATATAAATTAAACAATATAACGGTGCAAGGGAGGGAAAAAGCTGAATATGTTTCTATTTATATAGACGCCTCGCTCTAATACACTTAATTAACGTTTCAAAGAAATTAAATGAACAAGAAATAATTTGTGCAAAAATTAAACAATATGTTTAAAAACACAATAAAGAATTTACCATTTAGTTCAGGAGTGTCAAACTCATTTTAATTCAGGGGCCACATTCACCCTAAAAATGGTATAAAGTGGGCCCGACCAGTAAAATAATAAAAATAATAGGATAAAAAACATATAAATAATGACAACTCCAAAGTTTTCTCTTTGTTTTTGAGCAAAAATAGTAAAATTTCATCATCAAAATGTTTACATCTATGAAGTGTATTTGAACATAACATGAACAAATATATTTTTTAAGTATTTATATTTTTTCATGTTTTATTTATTTAGATTTTTTAAAAACATATATGTATTATATTTATTTATATTATTTTTTAAACGAATGTTCTACATTATTAATTCATTTTTTTATTTAATTTTCAAATTGTTATGTTTTTTTTTTCTATTCCACTATCCAATGGCGACTTGATTACAAACTTGGTCCTCATGAGACATGTAAATGAGTGTATGTGTGTGTGTGTGTGTGTGTGTGTGTGTGTGTGTGTGTGTGTGTGTGTGTGTGTGTGTGTGTGTGTGTGTGTGTGTGTGTGTATACACCCGGGGGCTGAACTTAATAAAAACAAAGTGTGACTAAAAAAATTTTATAAAAAAAAAAACATCAAATAAAGACTAAAGATCAGGCACCAGTGAATTCAATATCAGTGACACAAACACAAACAAACAAACACAACAGCACCTGGGCAGGTATCTGCACACGCATGAACGCACACATGTACAAACACACACAGTGGCAAATAGTGTGTGTGTGAAGATCAGTTAAACAGATGGTGAAGCAGATTGAAACAGAAACAACTGCTAATCAGACACACAATAAATAAACACACAACACACAAATGCGCACACACACACAACACACATGTACATGCACACACAACACACACAAGACACATGTACACACAGAACACACGTACACACACACACGTACAACACACAGACGTACACACAACACACACACATACACGTATACACGTATACACACACAAACAACACACAACACACACACATACACGTCTACACACACACACACACACACACACACACACACATAGTCTCCCTCTGACAAAACGAACCAAAAACCCAAGTTTACAAAAGTACACTAATGATAAATGTTATGAATAAATGTTTACCAGTATGAACCAGTATGAAAGTAAAGGGTTACCATGGAAACTGCTTCTATTGAAGAGCCTGTTGTTTCCAACCTTAAAGCTCATTAATCGTCCTGATCATATGATACCATTAAAACCCAGTGTGTACTGGGAAGACTGGAAAAGATGGACTGAGGACCATCATACTGGTATTAATGGTGTTACTGGGGTCAGTCTGGTCTGGTGGATTAGAACACATTAAGTGTGTGTGTGTGTGTGTGTGTGTGTATGTGTGTGTATGTGTGTGTGGATTAGAGCTGATTAAGCAGCTGCAGTAATCTAACAGGAATCCTTCAGATTAGGAAAATGGATGTTTTAGTTCCACGTCTTCACCAAGACAATGAGGAAGATGAGGAAGAGGATGATGTCACTGATGAAGCTTCATGCAGGTCATATGACCTGGTGTCAGCTCATTCAGATTTTTTAAAAGGGTCAAAGGGGGCGGAGCCTGAGAACACAATAAAATATGAATAAAACCCTTTCAGTTATACTGAATATTTAAAGTTATTCCGATTATTAGGAGACATTAATATATTAATAATAGAAATAAAAGCAATAGTTCAGTAGTAGAAGTAATACTAGGTAGCAGTAGTAGTAGTAATCGCAGTACTCAGATTAAAATATATAATATAGGAATATAGAATAATATAATAATATAGAATAGTCAGAGGTAGTATCCTTATTAACTCTAGTTGTAGTAATACTTGTAATACCAGTAGTTGTACAGTAATAGTGGTAGTAGTAGTAATATAATATTAATATGAATGATAATAGTATTTTACTATCAGTTGTAACTCAAGAAATAGTATTAATTGTTAAAGTAATTGCATGACAGCTATAATATAATAGCAGTACATTGTGTAATAGTAGTAGTTCTATTAATATAGTAGAAAAAAATAAGAATAGTAATATTATTCTTACTGCTACTGGTAATACTACAAGTTATAATTAAAATAGTTGAAATAGTTGTAGTAAGAGTAATATAGTAATAGTATATTTGTTGTACTGATACCAATGTACAACCAATGTTGGGCGAGATTAATAATATTAATACTACCAGTAATATTAGTAGTAATATTATAGACAGTATTTTATTAGTAGTAGTGGTAATAGCAGTAGTAGTAGTACTTTGAATGATAGTATTAATATTAATCTGATAATAATGGTTTTCATCTATATCATATATGATAATCTATATCATTACAACTAATAACTACAACTACTAAGAATGAAAGTACTCTTACTAGTACTACGAAAACTAACACAAGATACATTCAACACTACAACTGTTATTAGTTGTAATACTAATAGTATTGCTTGTATTACTACTAATAATAGTACAAATACTTTCATCATTATTACTATTCCACTAGTCAGATAAATGCATATGTGGATAAATGTAAAACATGCTTTTTAATTTTTTTCACCTCTTTGAATTTTCTGCCAATTAACAAGTGTCAACATGTATCTAACATCCATCTATTAACACCAGTTGTCATGGTAACCATTTATTTTTATACTACACTTAGTCTGATGTTTGAGTCATAGTCATGTTCATGTAAAAACATTCATATGAATAAACACGTCATTAATGAAACTGTGATTCCAACACCTCACATCCACACCTGCAGCAGATCAGGAATCAATGATCAATCAGTACCATTATCAATATTTAACCAATCAGTGAAGAGGTTTTGAAGTGGAACTGGGAATAACTGGGCTGTGCTTCAGGACAGAAAAGGGAATATTTTGGACAGAACAGCTGGAGTCTCAGCGGGAGTTGAATGTTTTATTAATGTACATGTTCATTAAAGACAAATCAACTTTGAATCAAAACTTTTAACAACGTGACTCACTGAGTTTAAAACAGTTACAAAAGTGAACTGATAACTGTACTTTAAATGTATTTTCTGTTCATGTTATTCTGCTAATATATGTCGAACAAGAGTAAATAAACATGAACAACTAATGACAAACAGACTTTCATTACTATTAACTCTTTAATGACAGACATTATAACAGTCCACCTACATTTCTTTGTCATTTGTGCAATAACAGAATCAGAAAATGTCTTCTTTTTAACCTTTTTTCAGAAAGAATCTAACTTTTAATATATGCAAATCAACTCCCATTATTATATGTAATAAATGATGTGTTATATGTAATAAACAGTATGTTATAATAAAAAAATAAACCAACAGAATTTTTATCAGAAAAACCCAATAACAACTGTGAAAGTTCATAATGAAATGTTATGGGATTATAATGACAAAGATTTAACTATTTTACATGTGCTCAAACATGTTTGTTTTTCTAGATTATTCTACATCCATGTCCCGGATTATTATTTGTACTTTTTTGTAGTAATTCATCAAACTGTACAAACTGGAAAAAAAACAGATGAACAGTGAAAAACTAAAACGGCACTATCAGTACTGTTTACAAGAATTCAGCACAGAAACCGTTAAAACCTCACTAATATACAGCTAAATAGCATTAAAACAGTAGAAACCTCACTAAAACACAGTTAAAACTTATTAAAACACAGATAAAACTTCACTAACACAGTTAAAACCTCACTAAAACAGCTAAAATATCACTAAAACAATTAAAACCTCATTAAAACAATTAAAACCTCACTAAAATAGTTAAAACCTCATTAAAACAATCAAAACCTCACTAAAACACAGTTAAAATTTCAATAAAACACAGTTAAAACCTCATTAAAACAATTAAAACTTCACTAAAACAGTTAAAACCTCATTAAACCACAGTTAAAACTTCACTAAAACAGTTAAAACCTCATTAAAATAGTTAAAACTTCACTAAAATGCTATTAAATGTAATCAAAATCTTCCCTCTCTCACCGGCTGCCCTCTGTTGCTTTAAGCTCCGCCCATCCC
>CM035789.1:8288999-8326499 GCA_020466265.1 Siphamia tubifer | reverse complement strand
CAATCCAACAAACAAACCAACACCAGTAAAAACATAACCTCCTTGGCAGACGTAACAACAAACAAACAAACAAACAAAAACAGATGAATTCTTCTGAATATTTAAACTGAAACATTCATTCAGAATGTGTCAGCTGTGACACGTCAGAAGTTAAAGGGTTAAAGAATGTTTTTATTATTAGTCAGTCACAGAGAAAGAACTAAATTAGATACCCCAATAAATAACTAATAAATAAATGCATATATTAAAATATACTAACATCAGGTGATGATACAATAATTAAAAGATCAGTAAAAAAAAATAATAAAGTCTTTATCCTGACAATAAATAACATTAGCTAATAGTATTTTTCCTCCTTATGACATTTTCACTGTTATCGCCCATCCCTTCCTTAACATGAACTGTTCGCTGACTCATGTTCAACTGAATGAAACATAAAAACAAACTGGATCTAGAAAATCCACTAATAAACAGTGTATGTGATTAACAACAGGCTGCCTGTGGGGCCCCTGGGGGCCACACACTGACAAATACACACAAGAAAATGTTTTATGAAGAAAAATGACTGTAAACCGGTTCATCAGCTCTATTCAGTGTGTGTGTGTGTGTGTGTGTGTGTGTGTGTGTGTGTGTGTGCATGTGTGTGCGTGTGTGTATCCTTATGTTTATTGTATTTTGTTTGTGTTCTCAAACTGTCACGTGATGTGGACTTCCCTTATGTAATGTCAGCAGAGGTGACTTCTAAACCCACTTCCAAAAGCTCCACGGCAGTGTGTGTGTAAATGTGTGTGTATATATGTGTGTGTGTGTGTGTGTGTGTGTGTGTGTGTGTGTGTGTGTGTGTGTGTGTGTATGTGTGTGTTGGAATGTCAGCTATTCAGTGTGTCGCTGCGGGCCGAGCCGTGCCGTGCTAGGACAGGCTGAGAGTAGCTTCACACACACTGACAGTCACACAAACAGAGAATGAAAACAGTAATAAAACAGATCCAGTGTTTGTCGCCTTCAACTGATTTCAGAGCTGTTTTCCAGAAGATGATCCGAATCCCGACACGAAAACCACAACTTTTAAAGTCTGTGCGTCCGCTCTGCGCCCCTTTACTTTTGACAACACTGCCAAATAAAATAACTAAAACATACACTAAAAGTTCGCGTTGACATCACATTTTCACGCCGAATTAAAAAGCACCTTATTCGGTTTTGGACAACGCTTGAATCATTCTCCAGAGTTTGAACGTTTTGAAGATACGTGATTTTTTCTTAAATGATCCGCCTTGTTAACGGGGTTTGTCGCGCGCCTGTCAGACACGCCTGACGCGGACACACGCTCCTTCCTTCCTGCAGCTCGAGACAAGTTTGGGGACAGAAAACCGGGACACGGTGACCAGGGTGGGACTCACCTGAGCTCGGCGTGCTGCTCCGCGGTCCTCTGGATTCCGACACACCAGGAGGAACTTCTAGAAACCCGCAGCGACTCCAGCAGAGACGGAGACTTTCGATAAAGGCACCGACAGCCGCACAACAGGTCCAACGCAGACCCCGCCCCGCTGCGCCGCGAGCCTCCGCTGACGCACCGGCGGATGGAGGGAATGGAACCGGCAACCTGCAGCAGGCCCACAGGCTGGCCTAGGGGTTAAACCGGGACAGGGGGACGGTCCGGGACCCTGGACTAGACAAGTTTGCATTCTATTGACTCTAGTTCTATTAGTTTAGTCTGATCCCATTTACACAAGAGGTTTTCTACTGTTTTATTAACTCTGCTGCAAACACTAATATATTTAATATACACATTAATCTGTCTGACTGGTAACTTTTTGGTTTGTTTTTTTCCTATGACTAATTATCTTATCTTAATTTATCTTGAACTGGTTTACCTTACTTTGTCTTATCTTAAACTTGTCTTATCTTAAATTTATCTTATCTGAATTTGTATTACATTAGTTTACTTTATTTTGTCTTATCTTAAACTTGTCTTATTTTAATTTGTATTAAATTAGTTTACCTTATTTTGTCATATCTTAAACTTTGTCTTAAATTTGCTTACCTTATCTTAAATTTGTCTTACCTTAGTTTACCTGGTTTTAAATTGGTTTAAGCTTTTCTCTTCTCATGTTAAACTTGTCTTACTTTATCTAATTTTACCTTAATTTCTCCTCAAATTAGTTTAGTTTATCTTGTCTTAACTTCAATTTACCTTACCTTGTTTTAATTTGTCTTAAATTAGTGTACCTTATTTTGTCTTATCTTAAACTTGTCTTATCTTAATTTGTATTAAATTAGTTTACCTTAACTTGTCTTGTCTTAAACTTATCGTGCCTTATCTCGCCTTAATTTGATTGGTTTACATTATATTATCTTAAACTTGTCTTAATTTTACCTTGTGTTGAAGAAAATCAAGTCAAAACCATCTGGGGTATTTTGGAAGCAGATCTAACATTTAAACCAAACTAACCACTACAATGATATTTATCCAAATATAAAACTATATTATATATAACAGTCATTATTGTTTTGTGTCTCAGACCCCTGTTAGAAAAGAAACACCTGAATTCAACACGTTCACATATTTTAAACTCTTCTCTCCTTTCCTTCTCATTTCCATAAAACCTGAAAATCTCATGTGAAGCTGTGACTCCAGTCGTCGCTGCTGCTGCTGTTGTTGGGTTTTTTTAAATTCCTGGTGTTATTACGTTCATGCGTTGGTTCCAGTCTTATTGCGTTGGGTGTGTGATGGAGCTCATGTCTAATAAAATCACACTTGTGGTTCGTTCTGCTGCAGGATCTGTATTATGAATGTGGACCGTTCATTCACACAGAGCACAATTCTGCACTTTCTGATGATTTGAAAACAATAATCATCATAATAGTCAAATCATCCACCATATTCAGTAATCTGATGATGGAGGGTGGGGGGTTATTTTACTTTTAACACATATTTCAGACAAAATTGGTACATTTTTATAATTTTTAAAGGGTTTAATGGAGTAGTATTTGGAACAAATCAGGCCTTTTACATGTAAAATGTGACTATTTAGGAAAAATTTCATAAACAGAGGTACCACTGTATTTATATTTACTCATTTTACTTTGAGTATGTAATATTAATTTTATGGGGGAAATTCATGGAAAGCATTCCAACTTCTACATTAGAAGAAAATCTTTGTGTCTTTGGAGGTTAATTAATGTTTTTTTTCCGATTAATAATCCATAAAATTAATCGCTTTCAATGTCCTTTTGTTGAATTTTAATTGAATAAAAAGCAGAATGTGACAGTAGCTGGAGCTTTTTCAGACTCCACACACACTCCACTCCATCGTGTTTGTCAAAGTCAAGGACGAACAACCAACACTGAGGAAACAATAAGGGAAAAAATAAAATACAAAATCACACTTGTGGTACTAATTATGAAGGTTTTCATTGCCTGCGTCTTAAAAGGAACACGACAAAATACAGCTATTAATAATAAAATTTATTTTCTACAATCCAGCATCTTCATCCTCTTAACATCATCATCGCTCTGTAATAAACATGTTAAATGTCTAAAATAGAATCTGTTGTTAAACTCTTCAGCAGCATCGATTCATACGCTGTTTCTATATAATGTCCTGTGAAAACTTGATTAGAATCATTAAAATTCTGCATACAAACATCAGATTGTACAAAATGACAAAAGATTCAGATTGGCACAACAAAAGAATAATCCTCTGTCTGACCTTCAACCCTGCTGTGACCTCTGACCCCCCCAGCTGACGGGTTCAGTTTGGGTCATGTGATCGAGACCAAGCAGCTCAGGCTCATTTTATTTCAGACTCAATGCGGCGATTAATTCGATTTACTTCTAAATATCATCCTTAAGGCGTATTAGCATCACATATTTATCTGTTCTTATATAAAATAGATCTGGTTATTTATATCTGTGTTCACTCTGTCAACACATTCACACACATTTGAGTGGATTTACTACTTTTTCAGCAAAACGTGGTTGAATTCACACCAAATTCAGTTTGTAGTTTGACAATAACCCAGAATACATGCCATTATATTTTTGGAAAAAGTTGGTAGGTCAAAGTTCAATATGTTTGTTATTTTTTAAATGTTCCCATTTACTGATAATATGTAAAATACCTGTAAGGGCCAGGGTTTGTTGTTTGGTACCAGGGTCAGGGGTACCAATTTATATATCTAGTGGATGTAGGTTAGAAATTACGAAAACTAGGGTAACGAGTAAATGAGTAAAAGAGAGGTACTGTAATGGAAACAGGTACTAAAGCATAAGTAATATAAATGGGTACTATAGTATATGTAATGGAAACAGGTACTATAGTATCTGTAATGAAAATGCCCTCAAGGAATAGTACCCGGTACTGAGCTGAGCCAATAGCATGTAGTTAAAACGCAGAATAATGATACTAAGTGGTTTCCGGGACAACAAGCCCCGCCCCTCACACATATTGTAGCTTCTTTTGGGATAGATCCAGCTGATGTCGTCATGTCTATGCGTGTGCAGAATCACCACAGACACATTTTGGTCATTATAAGTAAATGGAGAATTTTTTATTAATTTTTTTTTTTTAATTATTCATTTAAATTTTTTTTTTACTTTGGCCTATTTTTCCCCAAATGTAATCCCAACTCTTCTGGGTCACTGGCAATTTATAAACCAACTTTGGTATGAAATCAAACTATAGTTTTGCTGCTAAAATGCTAATAATTAAACAAACTGAAATAAACAATACTCCTTACCTCCCCTTGGGGGGGGCAGGGTTAGTACTCAACCAATCAGGTGTTCAGTACAGTCTGGGACGTTTTAAATAATGATTACCTGTCATTTCTTTCCACTCATTTTTATCTCACTAACAGAATTAGACAATTTAAGACGATGTTTAAACCATTCTCGTCTTCTATTAAGTGCTTGACGTTTTCAGGGCTTTAATTCTATAGTTATACTTCAGCATATTGTGATTTAACTGGTTTAAATCCAGGTATTTTCACAGATAAAGGGATTAAATACACAATTAATATATTTAATTATCGTTTGACGATCAGTAACTCAATGGTTGAAGCAACACGGTAGATGATTTATTGACTTTGTTTGTCCAAAGTGGATGTAAAATTGCTTCGTATTTAGTGTCATTCCTTGTTTTAATTTCATTTTCTTTCTTTTGAGAGCAGAAGGAAACGTGAACTATCCAAAAAATTTAATCTGAAACTGCATTTACACTGTTTTTTTTTTTTATGGACAGAGGAGAAAGCTGCAGAAGGATGTGCTGCTGAGTTGTGATGGGTTTTTTTCCCCTGAATTCTGCCTTTATTGTCTTTTTTCACTAGAATGTTCCACTCATCTGCCAGTAAAGCATTGGAACAAATTATATGTTTGAGTTGAGTAGAATTTGGCCTGAAAACAGTATCTTGACAGTAATACAATGCATTTTATTTATTCCTGCTGTCCAAAACTTAGGAATAAAGAACAACAGATGCACCCACTGTCTTTGTTTGATTGTCGAATATTGCGAATATACAGCAACATTGATTTTTGACCTTTGACAAATCAAATCTAATGAATTCATCGTTGAGTCAAAGTAAAGATTATGTTAAATCTGCAGGCGTTCTGTACTGTTCCTAAAGTATTGAGATTAAAACACGAGGACCGACTGATTGAACTTCTTTAAGAAGTGTGTTGAATAAAAAAAAAAAAAATCAGTATCTGAGGAGGATTATAAGCTATGTATCATTCCTTCTTTTCATATTCCAGTGAGAATCCACAATGGGAAAAATGGAAAAAATGACTCTATGTTATTAATATTAATGTATCAATCAAAAAACAAAAGAAAGAAGTAGTTTTCTATTTTTTTGATTATATGCACAAATGAAAGATAGAAAATAAAAAACAAATATTGGAAAAAATAAGAAAGAAAAAAATTGAAAAACAAGAAAATGGGCCAAATGTTTGATTTCATGTTGATATTTTTTATATGTGACTTTGTTTGACCCGAAAGTTACTGAGTTCTTCGTGTGTTACAAAAAGTGTTTTCTACTTCAGATTATCTACCATGGATGCACTGTGTTAGATAAAAAAAAAAAAAACAACGCCTGGAAGATTGTGACCATTTTTTTGGAGTTGTCGTGTCATCCTCTTTGACAGTAACATGCATTTGCTGCCTCTGAATAACATTAAATTCTCCATTATGGCAGAATGCATTAAGCAGAACATGAGCAAACACACCATTGTCTAGATCAGAGGTGTCAAACTGGTTTTAGTTCAGGGGCTACATTCAGCACCATATGGTCTCAAATGGGCCGGATCAGTGAAATAATAACACTGGAGGGAAAAAGTACAGTTACATAAAGTTTCCTTAAAAAGCTGAATAACTTAAAAAAAAACTTGAAATGTCTTAAGAAAAAACTAGTGCAATTTTAACAATATTTTGCAGTTTGCTTCAATTGCAACTAACATTACAATTATAAACACATTTAGTAATAGACAGAATATTGGTAAAATTACACTTACACTACACTTTAAGGTTGTTCACATTATTCACTTTTTTGTAAAAACATAATTTGTCGATATAAAGATTTTCATGTAATTTTCCCCTTTTACACTAAAACAAAGATCAAATCTACAGTTTTCATCATTTATAGGTTATTCTCATCATATTTTACTGGTCTGATCCATTTGAGATGGAACCTGAATTAAAATTATTTTGGTTTGTTATTAAAATATTCAGTGTAATTTATCCCATGGGCCAGATTGGACCCTTTGGCGGGCCGCATTTGGCCCCCGGGCCTTATGTTTGACACCTCTGGCCTAGAGTGACACATGAAGAAGTCAACCAGTACGTTTACATGTACTCGGAGAAATTAAAATTATTGCCTTACTCCGACTAATATCGGATGTTATTAGTGTTGTTTACACCTTACACCTTAGTCAGACTATAATCGAAACAAACTTTTAAAATTTTCGAAGTGGGACTAACCAAGTCAAATAAAGTGATTCTAACTGAGCTTTTCTGTGCATGCCAACACCGCTAACCTTAGCTCGACTAATGACTGGCCTGGACACGCCCCCTTCAGGAAGTGACCAGAGACACGGTGTTAATCCCACAAATGTAATGAACCGCAAAAGTAATAAAAAATTTGCAGCTTTTAACAAATGTAATAACTTTCCCACAAACATAATAGCAGTCACCTACCAGTTGATTACATTTGTGAGATTTCTTCTTTTTCCCACTGGGTGTTGAAGTTTTTTTCTTGCTGAGAAGGAGGGTCTAAGGGCAGGGGATGCTTGGGACTTTTCATATATTTCTGTAGTCGATTGTGTTTCTGTAAAACCCTGTGAGACGACTTTGTTGTGATTTGGGGCTTTATAAATCAAATTGAATTGGGATGGCAAAAATCATTACCTTCCAAACATTTTTATAACGTCCCACAAAAGTAATAAACTGGTAGGTGCCTGATATTATGTTTGTAGGAAAGTTATTACATTTGTGGGATTGTTACATTAAAAGCTGCACATTTTTATTCCATTTGTGGGGTTAACACACAGCATGACAACATGCACATGTAAACTGACATTTCTCATAAACTCCAGTTAAGTCCTTCGCTCGGCTACTGTACTACAATGGAAAGAATGAAAAACTAATTTTTGATTTGTACATGAATAATGAAATAATGAGTCAGTTTTCATTTTACGATTGTGGATTCTAATTTGAATGTGAAAAGAATGAACGATACATGGATTAACTATCTACGGAGAAATCCTAGTTTTATCTCCTGCTGACTCGCCTACAGGTCTGTTTGACAAAAGGCAGAGGGTTTGTTCCATTTATTTGGACTAAAATCCAGGGACGGAGTGGTTTCTGTATAAACGTTGTTCAAATACTTCACTCTCTCTTCTCCAGTAACCTGTACGGAGCTCATTTTGGATCTTTTCATACCTGAAGCTGCTGATGTGTGCACTTGTACAATCATTTCGTGTTAATGGAAAACTGCTCAAAAGTGTCTGTGATTGAAGTGGACCAGTAAGTCGTGGTCATGTGACGAGGAAAAGGCAGAAGAGTCGACAGAGACAGAGGACGTTTTACAGATTTAACTGATTATTTTTCCACGTGATAAAAACCTTGTAATCCTGTTTCAGGATAACATAAAAATAATTCCATCATCATAGATGTGTAATAAACATGTATGACATTTTCTATGTGTATCCACCTTTATATACAAATGCATAAAGGTGAATACAACTTTTTTTTTTTAAAATATATATAAAATTAACTGTTTGAGTCAAAAACATTGACCCCTTTTTGTAAATTTTTCTTTTCATTTGTTGATAATTTTGTCTGTGTTGCAGCTTTTGACACCAGAACTTTTTAGTCATATTTTTTAAAATGCAAAGTCTTTTACTCTCATGTTTGTTTTATACTCCCATGATGCACCATCTGATTTACTTTGTGGCAAAAATTTACACATACAATGAAAATTTATAATAAACTTCTATAAAATCATCCAATTTATTTTCCTTTTTTAAAATAAATTTCTTAACTTCAGCCCTGTTCAAAACTAGCAAACGCTGAACAACTGACAGTATTTTAAGCCTTTATATGGCAATTTAATTATTTGATATATGAATGATTTATTACAAAAAACGTGCATGGTCCGTATTATAAACATATTATTATTATATTACAAACTATAGACTTTTAATTCTGTGTTTTTTGTAGTAAAAACATATATTTACAACATAATAAATGGATAAATGTTATTCATTCACTCATTTCTTATCTAAACCCACTTTATCCTCAACAGCGTAACAAGGGGTTGATGGAGCCTATTCCAGATACGTATGTACTTATATGGTGGGGGGTGGGGGGGCATCCTGGAGATGTCCCCAGTTCAAACAATCACTCTCACATCCACACCTATGGACACTTCAGATTAACCGATCAATGTGTGTTTAGATCGTGGGAGGAAGACATGAGGAGAACATGTAAACTCCACACAGAAAGGCCCCACCCCCACCAACTGGTGTTGGAATCGAACCCAGGACCTTCTTGCTGTGGGGTAGGAGTGCTCTCCACTGCACCAGTGTGTAGCTCACATTATTACCATATTACAGACAATCAGTTTTTTTGTTCGTTTTTTTGGAGTTTGTTTGTAATAAACTCAAATAATTAAACTGGTATTTAAAGGGTTAAAGTTTTTTTTTATAAGAAAAGAATTTGATCCATTGTTTGCGCTTGATGATAAATGATAATGAAAAGTTTAAATTTGCCTTAAGCGTTGCGTAAATTTGCGTTGAATCATGGAGCGCTGTCTGAGGTCCGTGCTAACAGGCGTGATCAGCTAATTCCTGCAGGTTCAACTCCAGCCTTCATAAATGTGTTTCTGTTTTGCTCTTAACTTTTTCCGACCTGAAGGATGTTTTCACTGTGACCGCATCTCTGTCCACGCTCCTCGCCTCTGCCTCCGATTTCTGCCTTTTCCTGTGGAGCCTCGCCAGTCTGATCTGACGCTGATGCCACATATGAAACCTAAAAAAAAACATCTTCACAGTTTTACAGATAAAATCCAACCGAGGTTTAAACAGTGCGTCTCCATGGTAACCGCTAAAATCCGAGCATATTTCTTCCATCAGAAGTTAAAACTCAGGAGAGTCGCACTCTTCTTTATCAGTCCGTCACTCCTCCTCCTCCACCACCTCCTCCTCCTCTCTCTTCATTCCCCTCTCCTCCCCCGCCATCCTCCCCCTCCCTTTCTCCCAGGAGGACACACAGCTCCGCCAAACGCTGCTGCATCTTAGGAATCCCAGAGAGCTGACTCTCCAGACGCTGCTTCTCCTCCTGAGAAGAGGAGAGGAGAGGAGAGGAGAGGAGAGGAGAGGAGAGGAGAGGAGAGGAGAGGAGAGGAGAGGAGAGGAGAGGAGAGGAGAGGAGAGGAGAGGAGAGCGGACGGGAGGAGAGGAGAGGAGAGGAGAGCGGACAGGAGGAGAGGAGAGGAGAGGAGAGCGGACGGGAGGAGAGGAGAGGAGAGGAGAGCGGACAGGAGAGGAGAGGAGAGGAGAGGAGAGGAGAGAGGAGAGCGGACGGGAGGAGAGGAGAGGAGAGGAGAGGAGAGGAGAGGAAGAGGAGAGGAGAGGAGAGGAGAGGAGAGGAGAGGAGAGGAGAGGAGAGGAGAGGAGAGAGAGAGAGGAGAGGGAATCAGAGCAGAGACAGCATTCAGTTGAAATCATATAAAATATTCTCTTTATATAAATAAAGTTCAACTCTCCCTCAGGCTGGTTGTTGTGGTGGTTACTGATGGTTACCGTGGTTACCTGGGTAACCACAGCCTCTGCAGAGGCAGCTGTCAGTGGGGTCTCGGGGTCACAGGAGGAGGATCTGAGTTATTTTAACATCTTCTCAAACGGAAATAATCTAAGTGATGCAATGACACCCTCAACTCCTCCTCCTCCTCCTCCTCCTCCTCCTCCTCCTCCTCCTCCTCCTCCTCCTCCTCCTCCTCCTCCTCCTCCTCCTCCTCCTCCTCCTCCTCCTCCTCCTCCTCCTCCTCTTCTGTGTCCTCCTCCTCTCTTAAGGAGCTTATGTCTTGAATTCCTTTAACAAATCCCTGAATCTTCACAGTTGATCACGTGGACATTTTGAACTGAAGCAGAACTGGAGCTGTAGAGGAGCCCATGTGCAGAAATGCGAACTCATCAGGGGTAAAAAGGGTGATGCTCCCCCCTGGGGGGGGGGGGTTCTGGGGGCACACTCCCCCAGGAGAAAGAGATTTAACATCTCAGCTTTAAAAAGTGCATTTACAGTAGCTCTACAATTAATGTACTCCTTGTGCAAAAAAAATGTATATATATCTATGTTACTGCAGTGTGTGACATTGAAACACAGGCCTGAACGTACGCTCTGGCTCTTGACAAACTGACGGTGGATTTAGATGTTCAGGAATATGTGCTTTCCAGTTGGTGAGCTCTGAAATCCTGCATTCACACAGTAATTCGACAGTGATAGGGAACTTCCTATGCACAGAGCAGAGCTGACATTAAACCAGGGATGTCAAACTCATGTTAGTTCAGGTTCCACATTCAGCTGATTCCATCTGCAGTGGGTTGGACCAGTAAAATAAGAGCAGAAAAACCTACATATTAGGGGTTCACAAAGTGGGTGGTCATGGGACTCCAGCAGGGGGGGACGAGAGATGATTTTCAGAAACCTTTTGAGCTGATCCCTGAAGTGGTTTCGATGGATTAACAACAGTATCGTTGCACTTATACTTTGAAGGAAGGATACTGAGTTTCAAAGTGAACAGGAAGTGCTTTAACTTTGAAAGAGCAAAAGAGTAATTTTATGTAAATGTCAAAAACTATAGTAACATATAATATAACAAAATAATTTTTTTAAATATCATCTAGGTCTATATTTCACAGAGGTAAATAACTAAATAACCATTTTGTCATATAAAGTCTAAATGAAATAAATTGATGTTAATTGATTTTAAATTGATAAAATAAATTGAAACCACTACAGCAGATATTTATGCTGAAATCAATACAACAGCAAAACTGCAGGCTTCCTAAATCTGATGTAAGTATTTAAAGGACATTTTAACTAATATTCAGAGTTTTCTTGTATGAACAAAGGCTTATGGTTAAATTGTTGAGACTTGAGTTTTCTTTATCAGTAACACACGTTTGGTAACATTTTCTTCATTTTATTCCACTTTTGGATCAGTGTAATAAGCAACAAATTCACACAAAATATTGGCAAATTACACTTAATTATTTTAGACATATATCATATTTTATTGTTAAAGGATAATTTGTAAATGTATATAATTTTGAGGTGTAATATTCTTTTTTTCACATTAAGCCAAGAAGAAAATTTGGAGTTATTAATTCTACGTCATTATGCTGTTATTTTATTAAGTATGTGGCTCTTCAAATAAAATGAGTTTGACTGTTAAAGCACCAAAGTAATAATACTGTGAAAAGAAACATAATTGACTAAAAGAGGCAGCTTTTTGAAATCATGTCAAAAATGAATTTAAAAAAGAAACAAAATAAAACTCCCATACCTGAAGGGTTAATATCTTTTGTCATATATTTGCTCTTTCCACATTTACACTGCGGACCAGACTGGATTATGTTAGACCCTGGTTTTGGGCCGCGGGCCACGTGTTTCCCAGCCCTGTATTAAAAACTCTCCTGCTGTAAATCCACTTATATTTGAGTCTCAGCTTTGCTTTTCATCTTTGGAGAATGTTTCTAGTTTTTGTAAAGCTTCAAATCCCCTTTAATGACCGACTTGAACCTCAGCCCTACATTCACGGTTCTTTAGATGCGTTCAGTGACACAGCGGTGAACATCCTGCCTTTTTACAGACAGGAGATAAATCAGCTTCATGATTCCAGCTCCAGAAGGTCAGTGCTGCTCGTTCTGGTAGAAGCAGAAAAAGAAACTAGGGAGATGATGATGTGGCTGTTCGACGACTTCAACCGACTCAAACTGAACTTGTACTGGAATGAAATACTGAAGTTGAGTCCATCCGCAGTGGGATTAGCAGATTAAGTTTCCTTTCAGACCTGTATCTCATCAGTCTGTCTTTTCTACTTGGGGGATGTAACTCTACACACACTTTATGGACACGTTAAATTCAGCAGTTTCTTTTCTAACTGGCGCCTGGGATACGAAAACACAAACAAGTGTTGCCAGGCACAACAAACCCCGCCCACTAAAATTCACCAAAAAATAAACACAAAAAAGCGACGAAATATCCTAAACATATCCAAAAAAAATATGTATTGTGTTAAAAATTGGAATCATATTAATCATGATGATGGATTAATCCATGTAAATGTGTACATTTTGATAAGACCTACCTTTTTTTTTTATATACTTATATTTAAATTCAGGCTTTAACCAGTCAAAATCAGTTATGGATATATATGAATGAATGAATGAATGAATGAATGAATGAATGAATGAATGAATGAATGAATGAATGAATGAATGAATATTTAGAGAAATTAAGTCAAAACCATCCCTGAGTCATTTTGGAAACAAAGATAACAATTTAAACCAAACTAACCAATGCAATGATATTTATCCCAATATAAAATGATATTATGTCAGTCATTATTGTTTAATATCACAGATCAGAATTCAACATGTCCATATGGTGTATTTCCATCTTATCAGTTTGGAGGTTGTACATCCACATAAATACATGCCTGTGTATTTTATTCTTTTCCAGTTCACTCAGTATATTTCCTCCCAGTCAATGCCATGAACATTGCCTCCATCTGACATAATTATATCCAACACTAACAGATATTGTTGCTTCATGAACCTCTAACCTGTTTCTCCTCCGGTTCTGCTGCAATTACACATATTTTCAGCATAAACTACAGATCAGCTGCTGGTTGACATGTTTGTTTTGAACAGCGGAGTTTAACGGCCGCTCTGAGAGGGAAAACATACACAACACCTCCACAATAATATTGGGAGAATGTTACAAATCTAGGACAGCATTTTGACAAATAAGTCACTATATTATGAGTAGAAAAA
This sequence comes from Siphamia tubifer, assembly GCA_020466265.1. Lineage (NCBI taxonomy): Eukaryota > Metazoa > Chordata > Actinopteri > Kurtiformes > Apogonidae > Siphamia > Siphamia tubifer. The sequence continues at coordinate 8,312,950 of CM035789.1, read as the reverse complement.
TGTATTCATACAAAAATAAAAGGCCTCAGTTTTGCAAGAATTATGATGTAATTTTTTATGAATAAAAGTAAGAAACGGTCTAATATGAAATATTAAAAACTGTATTTTTGAGGATAAATAGAACCTGCTACATTTGGTTCAGTTGAGGAAATCTGGACGACTAATGTTGAACCATTTTGAGCTGAAAATTTAAAACCTTTTTACTTTTATGACTGAAAACATTTTTGACTGATGCTAATCTATGACGTGACGAATATAATTAAAAGAGCGATAGTGTTACTCCATCACAACTTTATTCTCATACAGTAATATATTTCATTAAATATTCTGCTATTTGCTTTATTTGCAAAATATTGTGTTTGTCTCTCCAACAATCACTCTCTTTCCTTAAAATCTGACTTTATTCTCCTAATATTAAGATTTTATCGTTTTTAAAACCCCTCAACCTTTTTCTCATATATTAATACTGTGTGTTATCACAAAATAAACTGACTGTTCTTTTCTCCTTGAAATGTTACAACTTTATTCTTGTAACATTATGTTTTGGTCTCAAAAATATTCTAATATTAACCCTCTATGGGACTTATTAAGGAAATGTAAAAAAATAAAATAAAATAAAACAAAAAGACCTTTGAGTTTAAGTGCTGTGCTCACTTTACAAAAATGACCTCTGACCTTTATTTTGGGGTACCATCATTTAGAAATGACTTTGTCCCATTAAAGTATATAGTTTTTATGAATTCTTAATATAAAAAACAATTGATAAAAAAAACAATGACTTTATTGTCCATGAACATATTGGATTGACAAACATTTAGAACATTTTATTTCAGAATGATTCTAAAATCATAAAAAAAACATATTCCTGTTAGTTATTAATTCTGAAAAGTGGATGAACATAAGGTTGAATGAAATGTGGTTCAATTCAACCCCCACAAAAATCAATACCAGTGCGGTTAGTTAAAGTGATAGTTCACTTTTTTCCACATGAATTTGTATAGAATCAGCTTCTTTACTCTGGTGCACCCAAAGTGACTTAGCCCCGACAGTGTCCTGTGAGTCGAGTTCTGGTCCGGTTTTGGTCAAAGCAAAAGTAGTCCCGGCAGGTTTCCTGGAGTCAACAAAATACAACGTGTGTCTTCTCAAAACAGTACGTGTTTGAATGAGTGATTAATTTGCATAACAAAACCATCACTCATTCAAACATATTGTTTTGTTGACCCCAGGGAACCTGCCGGGACAACTTTCGCTTTGACCAAAACCGGACCAGAACTCGACTCACATGACACTGTTGGGGGTAAGTCATTGTGGGTGAGTAAAGACGCTGATTCCATACAAATTCATGTGAAAAATAGTGAACTATCCCTTTAAATTCTAAATTCTTTAAAATGTATGCTGCAATATGATTGGTTAGAGTTATTGTTGTTATTTTTTAAAGCTGTTTTTTTAAGCGTCATTTATAAATAACATAGTTCCATACAGGGTTAAAACTGCGTCATAGCCTAAGTATCACAAATCCATGAGTCTTTCTGTGATTACACACTTGAATCTCTTCCCTCGCAGGGGAATAATTTCAAAGTGTACTTCACCATAAACAGCCTATTTGTTTACAAATGGAGCCAGTCGGTCACTTAGGCATTTTTGGAAATTTGTCACAACATGTACTGTGGGAAGTGGACCTCCACGCACCTGCTTTCACTTGGTTGACATGTTTGTTGTCGCTGCTACTGCGGCTGCATGGAGCTTAACTTCCTACAATACAAGTCATGACAAATTTCCAAAAATACCAAAGTGACTAACTGGCTCCATTTGTGAACAAATAAACTGTTTATGGTTCAGTGCACTTCAAAATTGTTCAGGTGAGTAATCATGGAAAGACTCACAGATTTGTGATGCTATGACTCTGGTTTTACAGAATTGATGAAAAATTGTTGACAAAACTCATGCACAGCTTTAATTATAATAACTAATAATAACAAGTATTCAGATAATGCCTAATGTTGCCCCTATTTTTAATGAAAAGATCAAAATCACATTATGAGTTATAAGTCAAGAACCGAGGGTCACAGAACTTTCAGATTGCTTTCAAACGATGAGGAATAAAGATTTCTACAATTCTCATCATTGGTGTTATCACCTACAATCAATCGTTTTTGAGATCTCTGGAGGTCAAAGGTGACATGTCATAAAATTCACTTCTGTAACACCGTTTGTGTGTGTGTCAAACATAGACATATCACACTGTAACTTAATCAATACTACATACATTATAATATTACACATCACTGACGCATATATACATATAACGAAATTACCAATATTGCAAAAGGTCAAAGGTCAATGTCGCATTTAGCAGAAAGATCAAAATCACATTATTAGCTCTAATTCAAAAACTTGACATTGGCACAAAATAGGCGCGAGGTTAGGCCTTCTGTGAATACTTGTTCTAATAATAGGAGTTTGACTTGTTTCTCAAAATGTTAACTTGTGATTTTTCTTCGAACATCTTGACTTGATTTATTTAGTATGTTTCCTCCCTCAGTGTTCGCCTTCAGCTTCTCTGTCGTTCTGATACAACATGTTGCAATAGTTCAGATAATTCTGGTGGGATGTGTTGGTCCACAGGCAGAACCACTTCTCATTCAGTCTGATGTGTTGAGATAAGTTCCTTCTCCTCCGTTACACTCACGGCTCATCTGAGAACGTCTAGTCTGGCTCAGTCTGCAGCCGAGTCTTGTGTAAGTTTCAGGTGTTTGATAACTGTGTTCACACTTCAGCTTTTATGAGCCTGTTTCACATCAGATACGTTTCCATGGGAACTGTAATCACTAATCAGCTGAGGCCTACACAGGTTTGATTCCGACACCGGTACTCACCTGCAGAGACAGACGAGTGGAGGCATCCAGAGGCACGAAACGCCACCCTCCCTCTCCGTCGAACTGCAGCAGGTGAGAGTGGTACTTCCTGTGGAGGAAGAGGAGGAGGAGTGAGATGAAGAGCAGTTATTACCATCATTATGAGGGTGTGTCATGTGACAGCAGCTCAGAGTTCTGCTGCCCTCTGCAGGCACTCAGGGGAGTACACCTGATCTACCTGTGTGTGTGCATTGACTTTATATTCCTATCTTTCTGGGGACATTCATCTGTTGACACAGTCACCCCATGTGGACTAAAAGTAATGTCCCCACGAGGTTTAAATATAAATGTAGGTTACCACTAGTAAAATATAAATCTGTGTGTACTATGCACAATTTCTGTTAATGATGTGACCCTGTAATTTTTTTTTTTTTTCGGAAGTCCCCATAAAGCATGTAATTAAGTTAATTAATTAATGTATTTATTATATATATATATATATATATATATATACATTATATATATATATATATATATATATATATATATATATATATATATATATATATATATATATATATATATATATATATATATATATAATTTATTTATTAATAAAATGTTTATGCTCACTAACCCAATGACTATTTTACCTGCAAGCGATGATTACAAACTTGGTCCTCATGAGACATGGAAACCAGTGTGTGTGTGTGTATATTCCTATCTATATGGGGACATTGATATGCTTACACAGTCACATCATGGGGACCTCTGACACTACGGGGACCAAAATTCAGGTCCTCATGAGGGTTAAATATAAAGAAATAGAAATGATGTGACCCTATAAATACATTAATTTGTTTTTTCCAGAAGTCTTCATAAAGCATGAGGGAAACAGGTGCAAAGTGAAACATGCATTTATTATTTCTATTTTTAAATGTAATTTATTTTCAAATTTGTATCTTTTTTTATTTTATTTTATTACAAAAAAAGATGTGTTTACACTCACCCAATGGCTACTTGATTACAAACTTGGTCCTCATGAGTCATTTAAATGAGTGTGTGTGTGTGTGTGTGTGTGTGTGTGTACTGACCATAGTGAGGGTCTGTGTGTGATTGACAGCAGTGCTATCCCAGTATCCTTAGCGGCCTGGAAGATGTTTCCCTCCACGTCGATGCTGACGGCGCTGGTGCACTCGTCCAGCAGAGCGTACCTGGGACTGGATGATGAACAGAATAGGTGTAAATCAAACAGCCAATCAGAGCACAGCACGTTCAGGGAAGGTCTGTAAAAAGTTACCGATGGTAAAACATGCGAGCCATCCCCATCCTCTGCTTCTCTCCTCCAGACAGGACGTCCTTCCAGTCGCTGACGGCTTCCCAACCTGACAAACGCACACCAACAAGAGTCATGTGTCAGTACACACACAATAACTCCACTACTATTGTGAACATTTTAACCCTTTAGGCTCTGTTTTTTTTAATGACAGATATTACATTTTGATATCAACATTTCTAAAAGCTGTATCATGGAAGTGTTTAGAGATAAAGTTGAACTATAAATGACAAAAACACTGGTGGGGCCCAAAGTTTATTATGATGGGAGTAAATGTACTCATCCAATTTGTATATTGTTACGTCCCAGAGTGGCAGCCATATTGGATTACTAATTTTTAGTAAAATTGGACAGGGAAAATATTTACATGGAAGTTTTCTTTGTGTTTTTTGCTTATTGTTGAAATAAATGAACGAAACCATTTGTATGAAGTAACATCAAGTAAGTTTTTGTATCTTTTTAGCAAACCAGCAGTGTAGCCAAATCTGTTCTCATCTAACCAAACTGGAATTAAATCAACTTTACTTACTTACTAAACCAGCTCAAGACAACAACTTCAAATTGGATTTTCTTCTTCACTAGAACCTGATATGGTGTTAGGATTGAAGGGGGACATGTCTGCCTTCTATTGGTGGGAGGTGGTAATCAGATTTGGTAACCATTTGAAGCTATGGGCCTTATTCAACCGGAAGGTTCAAAAGACATTGAGGGGTACAGTTTCCAGACGGCAATAGCGCCTCACTGCTGCGTCCCAAAATGTTCATCCTCAAAGAGTAAAAAAATCGTACCGTGGACAGACCTTCCATCATTTCTCCAAAGATAAGGCATTAAGTGTGAATGGATCAAAAACATAAGGAGGGATCCTGGTCCATATTTCACGGTAAGATAAGGATAATTATGTCCACTGAAATACATTAGCTAACACATTAAGCTCATCTTACCAGACTAGCATCAATGATAAATAGCGCTAACAGTCATCTAATCAACCTAATGTCACGATGAAATAAGAAAATATGAATGTCTAATTACATAACACTGCATTCTATATGCTATTTCAACATTATGCTTTCTATTTTGTGGCTAGTGTGCCGATAGCTGTCAGTACTGATGATATGCTATCGGTGTCATTAGCCTACTTAAACTTTATGTAGCTTTTAACTCAGTTACTGTAGCCTTTCAGCAAGACAGCCCGGGGAATATTACAGCCCTTACACACCCATTTTTCAACAATATCGATCATTAACTTGAGCATGATGGAGAGATTGATGGTCCAAACTGTTGGCATGTTAGCAACCCAAACATTCACTGAAGAAAATGATTGACAAAGTATGGAACTGGGTACTTCTGTTTAATTTCCGTACCCCTAGAGCGTAAAAATGTCCGCCAGGTGAATAAGGCGAATGGTCTGTTTCAGTCAGTTATGTTGGTTGTCGCAAGATTGTGACGTCTGCAGTTAAAGGGTTAATGCGCTGGATTTGCAGTGAGAGGAGGTTGAACATGATAATATAACATTAATAACATACACAAAACTCATAAGTGGAATTTCCAGCCAATGTCCAACATCTCAATAAACCAAGTGTTACAATAAAAGCAGTAATCGGGGCAGATATGATGTATTGTTAATTCATATAATGTTGAAATAGTGGAGCAAAACACACAATGTATTGTAATATACAACATATACAATGACACACAGCAGAGTGGTGAAAAGAGAGTGATAACCAAACTCTGAAAAATTATGTGAAAATAATAACCAAATATGTTACTTATGATATTTTATACAAGTAAAGAGAGACAAATACCGTGCATACTCCAAACAACTGCAATATGGTGATAATGTAGATGATAATCTTCATAATAATCTTTATTTATAGAGATCTTCTCAAGGACATTGATATAATAAAAGATAATAAAACACAGACAGTAATTAAAATAGTATATTGAATAATAAGATAAAGATAACAAAACTAGGATACACCCTCCGGTAAAAGTATAATTTATTTAAAAAGGGGTGTCAAAGTGGATCTGGTTCTGACAGACCTTTATCCTCATCATCATCCTCACTGACCTCCTTCTCTGTCCAGGATGTAGAGCAGGTGAACCGTCCTCAGCATTTCCTCCAGGTCTGAATCTGTGAGTCCTCTCTGCTCCATGTCCTCCACAGAGTCCGGGTAGATCACCTGATCCCTCAGGGTCCCCTCGGACATGTAGGGCCTGTAAACACACATGGAACTGTGGTAATGCCACTGTGTGTGTGTGTGTGTGTGTGTGTGTGTGTGTGTGTGTGTGTGTGTGTGTGTGTGTGTGTGTGTGTGTGTGCTTGTGTTCCTATCTTTATGGGAACATTGATATGTTTACACAGTCACAGCAAAATTCAGGTCCCCACGAGGGTTAAATATAAATAAATGTCCCCACTAGTAAAAGTAGAAATGATGTGGCCCTATAAATACATTCATTTGTTTTTTCCAGATGTCCCCATGAAGCATGAGGGAAACAGGTGCAAAGCAAAAGGTTTGAAGATCTGTTTCCTTTTTTTGTTTGTTTTTTTAGGGGGGGGGGGGGCAATTATTTGTATGTCTTTTTCATACATTTTTCAGTTTTTATTTATTTTTTGAAATATATTATTTATTTTTATTTATTTATTTATTTTATTCATTTGTTTGTTTCTTTATGTAATTTAGTTTTGTACTTTTATTATTACTATTATTATTATTATTATTATTATTATTATTATTATTATTATTATTATTATTATTATTATTATTGTTTTAAAAAACTTGATTACAAACTTGGTCCTCATGAGACATGTAAATGTGTGAGTGTGAGTGTGTGTGTATGTGTGTTTGTGTGCGCGTGCGTGCGTGTGTGTCGTAGAACCTGCAGTCGAAGTACAACCACTAACAGGATCTGGAAAAGCCGGCATGACTCTGGGGTGATCTGGGTTTAATTTCCCTCTAGAGAAAAATTTAGCCCAAAAAAGCACAAATTTGGTGCCTGTGGCGTATTCTAAGTTGCTGCCGCCACTGTTTTCCAAAGTAGCTCATCTAATGAGGATAACTGCAGTAGGTGGAGTTCTTAATGTGTTTTGTCATCAGTTATTCTACAGTTATTATATAAGACTGGAGATGAGTTTCCACTGTACAGTCAGCAGAACACAACCTCGAAACAGACACAGTGGAAGCACGGCTGATTACTGCAACGTTATCTTACACAGACTGTTCTAATGTGAATTACAGAATAAAAGGATTTAAAAATAGAACCAATGTCCCCTCTACCTGCATGTTCTATCGAGCGTCTGTTACCAGTTGAATTTGTGAGGTTGTCAGGTTCTGTTCTATGTTATAGTTTTGTGATCTGGATGCAGATCTATCTGCCAATAGAAGTGGGTGGTACTTTCACTGGAGGAGAACTCAACTAATTCAATCAAAGTCCATATATGACCTCGATCAGTGATCAATAGGGACTGTATTGATATCTATAACCATTTACGCTATCGGTCAAAGGTTTTGGAACACCCCAATTTTTCCAGAATTTGATTGAAACCCTTAAAAAAACCCTTCAAAAATCCCTAAAAATGCATAAAAACATTTAAACACATTTAAAACCCTTTTTTAACTTTGAAAAACTCTTTTTAAAATAGCCTCAAAAACCAGTTAAAAACCACCTCAAAAAACATTTTAAACACCCTTAAACACACAAAAAAAACTTTAAAAGAATTTTTTTTAAACCCTCAAAAACCAGTTAAAAATACCAGTTAAAAACCCACTCAAAAAACCCTTAAAAACCTTTTAAATACCCTTAAATACACAAAAAAATTTAAAAAACGAAAACCCTCAAAAGCCAGTTAAAGAAAAACTCAAAAAACCCTTTAAAAAGTATTATTTTTCAGATTTTTTTTTAAACCTCTAGCAGTCCACTGTTTGCCTTTGTACCATTTGAATCTGTCCATTTGACTTGAACAAACAAAACTGGAAAAATCAGCATGTTCTAAAACTTTTGACCAGTAGTATACATGATATAAACCATCAAAAATATGGACCATTAGAAGCAAAGCGACATATTTACAAATCTATGACAATCACAGTCTAAGTATCACAAATTCATTCGTCTTTCTGCACTCACTACACACCTGAATCTCTTCCCTCAGGTTGAACAAAAGTGTATTCCACCGTACACACTCTATGTCTTTACAAACTGGTCACTCGGGCATTTGTGGAAAATTTGTCGCGACATGCATTGTAGTAAGCAGAGCAGTAAGGCAAGGCAGGTTTATTTATACAGAACATTTCACGTACAAAACCATTCAAAGTGCTTTACATAAAACTTTAAAAGCATTACACCATGGAAAGTAATAAAACGTAGCAAGAGGCAATGAATGCGGTTTCTGTTTGTTGCTATTGTGGCCAAAATGTGTCTGCACGGACTTCCACTTCCCACAATGCACATGGAAACAAGTTTCCCAAAATGCCCAAGTGACCTACTGGCTCTGTTTGTAACAAATAGAGTTTTTGTGGTGGAATCCACTTTGAAATTGTTCACTGTGAGGAAAGAGATTCAGTGGACAGACTTATGGATTTGTGATACTTTCTTTACAGATCTGGTAAAAAAAATTGGTGACAAAGGTTTAATATTCTAATAAATAATAATAACATATGTGTTGGGAAAATTACAAGATATAAGTATTAATGTTTAAAATTTACTCTTTGGAGTGGAGGACACCTAATTAACCCCCCCTCCCCTTTTGTATTTTGGTAAGATACAAAAGCAGTCTGATTCCTATGCTAAACCTCCTCAACAGTAAAAAGCTAATTAGCTCATTAGCATACCTGCCTATTCAGGTAACTATACATAGCCTATATGACAATTGAAGTACATGGGTTACAGCTAAATAACTTTATCAAAGTACAGACGACTCACCTTGTACAACTGCCGAGTCCTCCTCAGGAAAAAATACAAAAATCTACCTCGAGTGCTGTGATTGGCTAGAGCTGCTGTGGGCGGGGCGTGCCTTCCAGGCACAGCTGCCTTGGAGGCTTGGTTGGGGGGTTAAACTCCATTAAGCTTAATGTTTGTCGCCTATTACTGTGAAGTCTAGTCTTATTTTCAGTCTCTCTCCTGGTGAAATCCTGTCTCAACAGGTCGTGTTTTCTCTGCTTATTAGAGATGATACTGACCTCCTTAAGCAGCAAAACTAATCTAAGAAGAGACAGGGGACACTCTGCCCCTCTGCTTCTTTTATTTATTTATTTGCTCCCACTCTTATCAAGTGTGATTGCAGCAATTAAGTCATTATCACAATCCTCATGCATATTTTAAGATGGTACAGATTATAAAAAGCCAAAATACCCAGAAGAGCTGCAAGAAATAGAAAGAGCGGTTTCTGTGAGACTGACTGAGTGACTAGAAGACACTTTGAACAGCTGTTTTATCTGTGCGGACCATCTCATTGTGAATCTTGTCTACGTTCAGTCATAGCGTTACCTCTGTGGGATGTAGAACATGTGTTCTGGCTCTGGTCGGTACAGGGTTCCACCGTAGACGGGCCACAATCCACTGAGGATTCTGAACAGAGAGCTCTTCCCACAGCCGTTTGGACCGGTGATCAGCACATTCATTCCATCATCCACCTGAAAGACACATAATATATAAAGATTACAATAGCCATGATTTTCAGCTGCAGCCTCCAGGAAGAAAAAGCCTCAAATGAAAATGAAAGAAAGTTTAAGCAGATAACAGAGATATAAAAAAGGAAATAGGATGTGAAGCTCAGAGACAGGAGTTTTGTGGGTGAAATGCACCCTGGGAGTTGTGGTTTTTCTGTTTATTTTTTATGTCCTGGACATTTCCAAAGCTCTTTTGGAGAGTTTAATTTCTTTGGGGGAATGTTACTGCAGGAACCAGAAGGGGTTAACACATTTTTATCAGTCAAACTCTGATGACACTTACAAAGAACAGGCCAATCACAGACAGTCTGTGCGAAAAAGAGGGGTCAAAGGTCAAGACCAGACGACAGAGAGGAGGTTCTGTCTGATTTCCTCAATGTCGCTCTTCTTCTTCTGCTTTCTGACTCATTCGTTCGTCTATAATCACACTATTGTGTGTCAGCGCACGGACACACACACACACATCTAGGGCCCAGTCAATGCTAATGAGCTGCCGGGTCTCCTCTGACCTTTGAACCCTGTCAGAAATGGAAGGAATGAGACGAAGAAGAACAGATGGAAAATCTGGATGAAGAACAGGAGATCAAAAGTCAGAGCCACTGCAATGAGCACGCTCCAAACAAACGGGGCTTATTATCCTTCAACCTGACAAAAACATGACAGAACCAATCAGAGACAGGCTGTTGGTCTGTCTGACGGTGACACCGTGTGGTCACATGACACCACTGCATCACTCAGACTGAAGGCCCTGTTCCTCCCTCTTAATTCCTCCTGTCCTCCTGATTCTGACCTGGAAATCAACCTCAATGTGTCATTTTTCACAATTTTTATTATGTAAAATCATCTCTTTTTCTTTCACTGCACTTCTATTAGGTTTGTATGTTGATCCTACTGACATTGTTTTACATTATTTTAATTACTTAAAGTACTAATTTATACAGGCAGCATGATGGTGCAGTAGTTAGCACTCGTGCCTCACAGCAAGAAGGACCCTGGTTCGATTCCCACACCAGATTGTCTATATATGTTCAGCCCTGCGATGAACTGGCAAATCATACAGTGTGTACGCCGCCTTCACCCATTAGAGCTGGATTAGGCCCCCACAGACCCCTGTGACCCAGACCAAAATGAATAAATTACATCAGTCTCAGTGTAATATGAAAACAGCGCTGTTACCTGGATGTTAAGGCTGGACACCACCACGTCTCCAGTTGGTGTGATGATTGGGAGGTTCTCACAGCGAATCCCCTTCTCCATACTGATCACCTGACCTGCGCACAAACACCCCCATTTTTACATAAAAGTATAACCATGTGACATAGTTCTTAGCAAGCAGATGTTTGTTAAAGTCTCTACCTCTGATCTCCAGACGACCACAGACTCTCTGACCATGTTGAACCACTGCTTCGCCTGCTCCTCCTTTTTCTCCTGCTGACTCCTCCTCCTCTCTGTCGTCAGAACGCCGGTAGATCCCGTCCTTCACGTCTTTAAAGACATCCAGCATCTCAGAGACCCGAGCAGTGTAACCTGCCAGCTCTGTTACCTGGAGATGGAGGAGGAGACGACATGAGGAGGAGGAGGAGATGGCATGAAGATGAGTCAAAATGAGGAAGCAACATGAGAAGGAGCAGTCAACAAGGGGAGGCCACAGGAGGAGGAGACAACATCAAGAGAAAGCAACATGAGGAGGACGAGGATATGAGGAGAAGGAGTAAACATGAGGAGGAGGAGATGACAACATGAAGAGGAGGAAATGATTGGAGGAGGAGGAAGAGACGACATGCAGAGGACGTGACATGAGGAGTCAAGATGAGGAGGTGACCGGAGGAGGAGACCCAGAGGCCCATCCAGCATTAGGAGGAGTCAGGGTGGTCTGCAGTGCTTGCTATTTCTCCTTCACCTGCCGAGTGTTCATTAAAGTCAGCTACAGGATGATGCAAATTGATGCAATGTTTCATCCAGGCTTCATCATCCAGCACGCTGCGTTTTGCAGCGTATCTGCCTGTGGTTGACTACTACCCCCTACTTATTTCCGGGTAGCAGAATGTTAGGCATACTGGTAGCCTAAAACAGATAAAATCCCACAGATTTACTTATGAGCCTTATTCCTACACATTCCATATAGTCTGGATTTTCCATTATTCATATATCAACCATTTTAACAGCGTTTTTTCTGAACTAAAGACGGCTGATTGAGTCCTAGTCCACTGCACAGATTAGAGCCAATTCCATGAGAAAAATGACTGTCACTGTGGAGCTGTACTACTCGAATACTAAATATTTAATACTAATACGGTAATACTTCCAATACTTCACCCCCGGTAATATGAAATCGATTTCAGATTACCCCCAGGGGCAAAAAAAAAAAAAAAAAAAGACATAAAAATCCACAAACTGTCCTCAGAGGAAACATGAGGCTCATTTAATGATGAACTGTATCAACAGTTCAGGTGTTTCCAACAAAATGAACTCACACATTATGAAAGAGGAGGAGAAGCAACAGGAGCAGATGGAGGTGGAGACGGTTAAGGAGGAGGCATAGAAGAAGTTGGAGGTGAAGGAGGAGTCTGGAGTGAATGAAGGTAAATACGGAAGTAAAGGAGAAGATTGAGGTACATGAGGAGGTGCAGAGGAGTCAAAGGTACATGAGGAGGTAAAGGAGGAGTCGGAGGTACATGAGGAGATAAAGGAGTGGTCAGGTGTACATGAGGAGGTAAAAGAGGAGTCCAAGGTACATGAAGATGTAAAGAGGAGTCTGAGGTAAAGGAGGAGTCAGTGGTACATCAGGAGGTAAAAGAGGAGTCCAAGGTACATGAAGATGTAAAGAGGAGTCTGAGGTAAAGGAGGAGTCAGTGGTACATGTGGAGGTAAAGGAGGAGTCCAAGGTATAGGAGGAATAAAGAAGGTGTCTGATGTAAACGAGGAGCCTGAGGTACATGAATAGGTAAAGGAGGAGTTGGGGGTGTATGAGGAGGTAAAGGAGGAGTCTGAGGTACATCAGTTAGTAAAGGGGAAGTCTGAGGTACAGAAGAGCATGTGCACCTCCTTGTAGGAGCTCATGATCCTCTCCACAGCATCTGCAGCAGCATTGAGGAGGTTCCTGGCTGTGGTGAAGGCCTGCGTCCTCTCACTCACCAGGTCCTCCTCCTTCATCACCATGGCAGCCTGTTTCACCTCCTCAGAATCTGGTGACAACAGAAGGTCAAAGGTCACTCATGTTTCTCTGTGTGTTTGTCACTTGTGACTTATTCAAAGCTCATTTATACATGTACTTTTTTGTAAAAAAATGTTTTACCATATTTGGAGTATCCCGTGGCGGTGATGATGGGCACAGCGACCATCACCAGGCCGGAGGCGCTCCATACGTACTTCATGAGGAACTGCTCCAGCATCACGTACCAGAGCCGCTTCAGCAGGATCTGATGGATCTGAGATGACAGAGACATGTAGCTCCTCTGCAGCTGGCCCATCTCCACCTACAAAACAAACACACCCACAAATCAATATTTACACCCAACATACCACCGTTTGATTTATGAAAAAAACACTCCACATCAAAGACAAGGCTATCTCCACCTACAAAACAAACAGGCCTAAACAAGACAGACAGGATCATCTCCATCGACAAAAGTAATCCAAACAACCCCAACTCAAGATGTTGTTACCAAGGATTTAAGTATTTACATATCAAACATGCCCAAATCCAACATTAATATCACCCTGGCTTGAAGAATTTGCAAATCAAATTCTACATTAGCATCAAGATCAGGTCCTTCCTTACCTTTGAAACTAACACACTCAACTTCACCATCTTAAACACAATTCAGTGTTCTCTTTTACAACCTTCATCTATGAAACAAACGCACCCAAACTTGACATTAATGATCAACAGGACTGCCCACATCTAAAAAAACAAATGCACCTAAAATCAACACGAACACCTGGAAAGGCTGTGCTTTTATTATGCAGTAACAGATATTGTCCAGTAGGGGGAGTTCACCTTGTGTCCTCCGTAGAAGGCGATCTCCTCAGAGTTGGCGATGATCCTGGAGTGCATGTACCTCAGGTCTCCTTTGCGTCGCGCCTCCTCTGCCACCAGCTTCCCGAATCGAGGTGAACAGGAACGCAGCACTTTGGCGGTGAGCGCCACCACCAGGCCGGCAATGACAGAGGGCCAGGTGGTGTTGGCTCCTGCAGGAGGACGAGGAAGAAGAGGAGGTCATCAGTGGGTAAACCTTATAAACCTATGGGAGCACTAGCGCTGAAATGTCCATGCGTTAGTCTCATGACTGTATATATCACTTGAATTTTATGTGTTTATATATATATATATATATATTTTTTTTTTTATTTATTTATTTTTTTTTTTTTAATACTTTTACTAAGCCAAACTAAGGAGAAAAAAAGGCAGATCATTTTAGACTTCGGGTTGCAGATTATAGTTCACACTCATACGACCTCTGACCTTTGGAATGAGCAGTGCGCAGCAGGGTGTAGCAGGTGACCACCACATCCAGGATGGGCTTGGTGAGGTTGGAGTAGAGGTGAGCGATGGAGGCGGAGAACATGACGATGTCCTCGGTCAGAGACTGGTCGGGGTTGGACAGACGGCTGTCCATGTTAGTGACGCGGTAGTAAGTCTGCAGAGAAACAACAGGGTGTCGTTCATGTACGACAGATTCAGACTCTGCAGGGGTCTACTCCAAAATGATAGTGCCAATGGCCCTGTGCTCATCTGGACCTCACAGCTGTGATGTCTTGCTAACAACAAAAGGGAGTCATTCAATAGATCATAAAATCAGAATTGAAATCCAATGAGAATTGAGGGAGGAGAAGGGATTTTCGTGACAGACTGGAAAAATTAAGTTGTAAACAAATTGTTTACAAAAGCAAATTTCGACAAAAAAAGTGATAAGTTTTGTGCCTAATGCTTAGAACTATCCAATGAATCACTCAGAACTGAAATCCGTGTAGAATTGAGGGAGGAGAAGCGATTTTAGTGAATTGTGAACGACAGACACCGTGAACAGACGAAGCGCGATGACAATAGCTCATCGCGACTTCGTCCGGATGAGTTAACCAGGGTAGTCAAACACCTGACCCAGCCCAAATGGTCGAACCTGACCCATGGGAGGAATTTCTGAAAATATGTTAATGTTGCTGAAGTTTTTTCTTCATTTTTGTGCATGTTTCGTTTTGTTTAATTTGATCATATTTGTTGGCCTTTGTTTGGCTGTCCACTTTGGTTATATTTTTTTTTTAATTTTTGTTCTTTTCTGCACACGTTTTTTTTTTCTAAACTTACTGGATCAATTTCCATGAAGTTTTCAGGAAAGGTGTGAGGTGGTCCTGAATAGATCCCACTAAAGCCAAATTTTCCAGTGAGTCTAAGAGCAACGTGTACAGTACAGATGATAACAGTGATTTTTGGTTATTTCGATAACACCGCCTTGATGTGACTGACCTGGTTGGTGAAGTAAAGCTGGTAGGCATGGCTAACCAATCGGGTCCTGAAGCTGAGGGTCAGCTGACCTTCCAGGAACCTGATGGCGCTGTTGATGAAGGTGGCAGGAACGGCGACCAGCAGCCACTTGGACAGCTGCAGCACGAAGGCCTGAGGGTCCTTCTGAACGATGCACTTCACAATCAAACCTGCAATTGATCAATACTATTGATGAATAAAGACTTCTGAGACGTTAGTGTTTATGAATCAGAGAGGGACAGACCGTCAAGAGACGCCACGTAGATGGACAGGAAGGTGCGGGACATCAGAGTGAGGGAGTGCAGGGCAAGCAGACCGATCTCCGGACACAGTAAACGTGGAAACAAGAGCTTCAGGAGACGAGACAATCTGACGGCAAAGTCTCTGTTCACTGCCGGAGATCTGAAAACACACACACAGGAGTATATGTCCATTTATTTCAGCATTAGTATTGCATTTGTATTTACACCGGCAGATGAAAGAGAAGAACAAGCTCCAGGAAAAAAGTCACAGAAAAGATGGGAGAAATAAAACACCAAAGCTGAAGAAGACCCTCCCCTGGAACAAACAATGCCAGGGTCATGTTCTGTCTGAATCAATACCAGTTGAATATGTGAGGTTGTCAGGTTCTGTTCTATGTTCCAGTCCTGTGGTCTGGATGTGGTCTGGATCAATCTTCCAATACTCCTGCAGTGTTACTTTCACTGGAGGGGAACTCAACTAATCCAATCAAAGTCCATATGCGATTTCTATCAGTGATCAACAAGAAATGTATCAATATCTGTAACCATTTACATGTTATAAACCATTAAAATATGGGCCATTAGAAGAAAAAGCATGTTAAATAATTTGAATGATTTGAAAACTGTGGAACACATTGTCCCATATATATATATATATATATATATATATATATATATATATATATAAATATATATAAAGTTCCTCTCGCCCCACGTGGGCGGTGTCTCCTTCAGACTCGGGTCCTCTACCAGAGGCCTGGGAGCCTGAGGGTTCTGTGCAGGATCTTAGCTGTTCCTAGCAATGCGCTATTTTGTACAGAGATCTCTGATGTTGTTCCTGGTATCTGCTGGAGACATTCTCCCAGTTTGGGGGTCACTGCCCCTAGTGCTCCGATCACTACTGGTACCACTGTTGCCTTCACACTCCACATTTTCTCTAACTCCTCTTTCAGCCCTTGGTATTTCTCAAGCTTCTCATGTTCTTTCTTTCTGATGTTGCTATCACTGGGGAATGCTACATCTATCACCACCACTGTCTTCTCATGTTTATCCACCACCACTATGTCAGGCTGATTGGCCATCACCATCTTGTCAGTCTGGATCTGGAGGTCCCACAGGATCTTGGTCTGTTTGTTCTCTGTCACCTTTGGGGGGTTCTCCCATCTTGACCCTGGGACCTCCAGTCCATACTCTTTACAGATGTTCCTGTACAGTATGCCCGCTACCTGGTTATGCCTCTCCATGTATGCCTTGCCTGCCAGCATCTTACACCCTGCTGTGATGTGCTGGACTGTTTCAGGGGCTTCTCTACACAGCCTACACCTGGGGTCCTGTCTGATGTGGTAGACTAAAGGACAGCACAGAGGCACTACTCATAGCTGCACAAGAACAAGCCCTGAACACCAGAGCAATAGAGGCCTATATATATATATATATATATATATATATATATATATATATATATATATATATATATATATATATATATATATATATATTGGCCAACAGTAGTTTCAGAGCAGAAGATTATCCAAATTTAGACATTAGTGACCGTGAGTTTGTACCTTCAAGGTCACTCAAGGTCAAAGGTCATGAATCACATCATTATTTTATCATTTACCTACTGTTACTCTTCTTCTTCCTCCCTCTACCATCGTCCACTGAGCTTGAGGAGGAGCTGCTGGTCACCTCCCTTGGAAGTTTAGCCCCGCCCACCTGTTTATATCCTGCAGCGGCCTGAACAACAAACAAACAAACCTGCAGTTATGCACCAGTGTGAAGGTTTATGTGCATCTGATTCAGCGACAGGCTGAAATTAATCCTGTCTACTAAACTAGCTTCTAACTTAACTAGTTCCTCCACATCTGAAATTTCAAAAATTAATACTTTTTTCAGACCCTAATTTCCAGATGTCTCTAAAAAACAACCCCATTCAGCTGACCGGTCTTTATATTTGGGATTTATCAGCCAGTCATCAGAGGATTTCCATCTACTTATTATGAGTTCTGCCAAAAGTTAGATTACATTAGACAGAATTTTATTGAAAGCCCTCAGGAAATTGAGGTTCCAAGAGCAACACAACACTGACGAAACAAACGAGGAAAATCACAGTGCAAGTTGCAATAAAAGCTTAAGAAAGAAATATATAAGAAAAACAGTATTGAAAAAGAACACCATTGCATGTTGTAAAGTACTGACAGTGACAGGAGGTAAAGTGGTAAAGCAGCAGCCAATAACAATATTAAAGGGATAGTTCACTATTGTTCACATGAATTTGTATAGAATCAGCATCTGTACTCTGGTGCACCCACAGTGACTTATCCCCAACAGTGTCCTGTGAGTCGAGTTCTGGTCCGGCTTTGGTCAAAGCAAAAGTAATCCCGGCAGGTTTCCTGGGGTCAACAAAATAAAACCTGTGTCTTCTTAAAAAAATATGTGTTTGAATGAGTGATTTATTTGCATAACAAAACCATCACAAAACAAAAACTCACATCTCGTGATTGCCTTGAGCTACAAATAAATCACTTATTCAAACACATATTGTTTTGAGAAGACACAGGTTTTATTTTCATGACCCCAGGAAACCTGCCAGGACTACTTTTGTTTTGACCAAAATCGGACCAGAACCGGCTCACAGGACACTATCGGGGACAAGTCACTGTGGGTCCATTAGAGTGAAGAGTGAAGACGCTGATTCTATACAAATTCATGTGAAAAATAATGAACTATCCCTTTATTAATAATAATAATAATAATAATAATAATAATAACAATAATAATAAAGACAGACAGACAGACAGACAGACAGACAGACAGACAGATAGACAGATAGATAGATAGATAGATAGATAGATAGATAGATAGATAGATAGATAGATAGATAGATAGATAGATAGATAGATAGATAGATAGATAGATAGATAGATAGATAGATAGATAGATAGATAGATAGATAGATAGATAGATAGATAGATAGATAGATAGATAGATAGATAGGCACTATGCCTCCTATGATATATATATATATATATATATATATATATATATATATATATATATATATATATATATATATATATATATATATATATATATATCATAGGAGGCATAGTGCATAGCTCATTCATGAACAGTATGTGGACGTCACCAGTCCATTAAAACAGCAGTGATATGTGACAACACATGTGCGAGGCTTAAACTGGGTTGGAGGAGGATAAGAGCAGAAGGCTGGGTATTCAAGTTGTCAATCTGCCCAAAGGTTTTCTGGGATGCATAGCCCACTGTCTGTGCTCCCACATAAACATTTCAGCAAACACCTTAAAAGCTTCTTTAGATGTTTGTAATTGTATGTTTTAGAAAATAGAACAGTGGGAACAGCTGTGGAAACAGGAATACTTTTCCACACATTTGTTTTAATTTTTTTTTTAAGAAATTTTCAAGTCCTGGAAATTCCTAAAAAGAAATTCCACACTTTTCCATACTTGCATAAGAACCCTGTACTGTATTGTCCTCTAGGGGTAAATTATTGTACAGCCAGCAGTACACACATCATAAACAAACAACAGATAGGATACAACACTATTGGCTGTTCAGGAGCCTCAGAGCAGAAAGAATAAATAAAATCCACTTGTGGGCTAAAGTGTTTGCACAGTACTGTATAATTTAAGATTTACTTATTAGTTTTAGTTGGAACGCAATTCAATGCTTATCTAGTTTCTGATAAAGTCAAAGATGGAAGAATTTCAAACATTCCTTCCTCCTGTAGTTCCCCTGTGTCACAATCTAAAGAGTACATACAAAGATATATGATCTGACAGCATTTGCCTTTATGAACTACAGCCAAAATATCACAGCTGCGGTTGACAGTACCATTCATTCAGTCATTGAGTGACGATTAGAGTCACATCTGACTCAAGTCTTAAACATTTTGTTCAGACAATATGACATTTATGGCATTTTACACCAGGTTTGACTAAAAAAATTAGAGGTTTCTAACGGTTTGTGCTGCTTCTTGTCATGGGGTCAGAGGTCGCACTAAACAGTGACTTTAATCTTTACAACACATTTAGTTCAGTTTGTTGTGTGTCTTTTAAGGCTGTGTATATGTTTCCTGTGTTTTCTTGCTGTATCTGAAGGAAAGAGAATAAGAAATAAATACATATGTTCATTTCAACCCTGAAAAACAGACAAAACTAACAGTGTAGAAAGACTTTGGACAGTACTGTATTTAACACCCCTCCCCCCTCTCTCTGAAAACATTTGTGATCCAAAACATCTATCATAACACTATGTCCCCAGCCTGTGAACAGAGTTAAGGTTTATGCAGTACACACTGTGCAAGGCAAAGTTCAGAGCAGGTTTTATGTAATGTCCTCGTCTGAACCTGAATTTACTGTATAAAATATTAACACACACACACACACACACACATTTTCCCTGATTTGCCCTATCTCTTATCATTGCAAAAACACATTTTTGGTGACTGTGACCTTGACCTTTGACCTACATTCACCAAAATTTTATAGGATCTATTCCTGACCACTTTGCACCTTTCCTGAAAATGTTATAGAACTTGGTCCAGTAGTTGTTGTGTAAAGCTGCTTACAAACAAACAAACAAATAAACAGACAGACAAACGGATTCAAACACAATACCTCTCTCCCTTTTTTGTGTGTGTGTGGGGGGGGGGGGGTTAAAAGGCCAATGAATTCAATAAAATCAGAAAAGCACTTGGAGAGCGCAGACCCCCCCCCCCCCCCAGGGACCTAAATGAGCTATACTGTAGGTTTCACTTCATTCTCCAAAACCAAGTGAAACTTACATCACTTTTATTGGTTTTATTTTCACGGTCTGTCCCAGCCATCCCAATGAAACACACACATGCCCCCACCCCCTCATTTGGTCCTTATGCCAGTATCAACAATTCTGGAACATTTCAGCCAGATCTGTCAATAACTTTTTGACATTTTGTTTGCCAACAAACAGATAAATGCTGCCCAAACCATAACTCTGCTTTTGCTTGACAGAGTGAATACATTATAAATATAAAACTTAGGTATCAAGTTGAAGCAACTGTCCCCCACCGACCCACCCCCGAAAGGAACGCAAGGGGTATTGTTTTTGTTTTTTTTGATATGTCAATTTGTTTGTCCGTCCGTCTGTTTGTTTGCAACGTGACACAAAAACTACTGAACCAATATCCATCAAATATTCAAGAAAGGTGCAAGGTGGTCCAGAATAGATCCCATTAAATGTTGGTGGATGTAGGTAGCTAAAGCTAAAGCTAAAGATAGCCTAGCCGTGACCCGAGTGAGGATAAAGGGAGTATAAAGTTGAAGCAAAACTAACCCTAACCATTGTACCACATTGTGCTGATAGTCTAATAACCAGTATTTGAAAAAACCCAAGTGAGATGAAGTTTTCTTTTTAAAGGTTTACTTATAACACGCACAAAAAAATAAACTGTACATACAACATTAATAATTCGTTCAACTCATTTAGCTTGGTCAAAAAAACTGTGTTGCTTCCCACGTCTCTAGCTGCAAACTGCACCTTAACAAGAAAGTGAATGACAAATGACGTATCAAAAGGAAGCAAAAAAAAAAATAGCATTCACAATAAAGGTTCCTTAGATTTTTAACATTACTTATTAAATTCTACATTTTTATACACATTATTGATTCTTGTGAAAATTATCTTCACCATATTTTAACATTTAACACACTAATTATTACAACTCAATTAACCCTTAACTGGCTCTTACACTGTACATGAACATTCCCAACATAAATTAATTACACTGCTCGGCAATTTTTTTTAGATAGTATCTGCTTCAGGCATTAAATGTGCTGAATCTTACATACTTTAATAAGATGAATCAGAAAACAAATGACAAAAGTGCTGGTTAGTTCATGTTTTTAATATATATGATGGTGTGTTATTCCACATATAATGGATTAGTAAATATTCCACTAGAAAGAACCTATAAAGTAAATGGATCATAATGTGCAGACAGTGTTTTGAAGTAGATCTGAGGACAATATTCCTTTAGACTAAAACCTATTGTCTTGTTAATTCTAAGAATTTCACACTTTAACGCAAGACTTACTTTGGAAACTTGAGCCAACCGGCATTTGAGATTTCCAAATTTTCTTTATCAGTAATACATGTGGTAAAAATGTTATATTAGTTTTATTCTGGAAGCATTTTATTTATAGACCAGTGTTATCATCCCACTTGCTCAATTGTTCAACAACACCATCAGAAGTGTTGTTTCCTCTCACACTTAAGTTACAATATATTAAAAGGTAATTATGGAATTTGTCCCCAGTGACAGAAAACAGTATTACACAATAGTCACTTTTCCACTGTACATTTACACAAGTAGTGGCTAGTTTTTCCACTGAGCGTATATGTCTTTTCTGTATTTTTAAATGCTTTTATTATTGTAAAATTGTAATGTTACTGTATCACTATGTGTCATCTCAACAGGAACTACCGGGTTAAATAAAATAAATATATCAATAAAAAATAAACTGAAGAATTAAACCTCCTGTGGTCTTCCCTCTTCAGTGTGTGTGTTACCTGTATCCTCCTCCAGGCGTACGGTGACAGTTTCTTCACAGCGTAGGCGGTGAGCAGAACCGCCGTCAGCTTCTTTAGCTTCGAGCTTCTCAGCTGAGCCGGCAGCTTTTGATAGTTCAGCTGCATTTTGATGGACAGGTGGCTCCCACCAATCAGAGGACGGAAACAGCAGGCGTGTCTGCGGTCTACCGTCAACTGAAGCACCGTCGTCAAGGAAACAGCACACTGACCTTCATGGTGACTTCAGATCATCCTTGCCCTGCGGAGATAAAGAGGTGAGGATTGGCTGTCGTCTTACTGATGTGTTCATTTCAAATTAGAGTTACTGTGATTTACATGTTCTACTTATAAACAGTCATAATAATAAAAAGGAGGATTTATTTTCCTACATATCAAAATAATGACTCAACGTAGACTTTTTTTTAATTCTGAAACTCATCTAACACAGATGCCTGATGGTGCTGAAGGTTAATAAGTAAAACTTGAAGATGTAATTTCCACTGAAAACCACTTTCATAGGGTTAGGGTCCTTTTGGAATCTGATGGATCACCCTGAGTTACCAACACACGCTGCGTTTGCTGCGTGGTGTGTCACCTCCACAAAGAAAACAACACAGAGAAACGAGTGACTCAGAAAAGCCTGTCCACTACACGTCACAAAGACATTGGCATCACCCACGTGGGTTTAAGCCCGTCCTCTATTGCAGTGAATCTGAAGTAGCATTAGCATTAGCATCTACAAGAGAAGACGGCGCCACAGTAGCTGCTGCACAAACTTGAAAAAAATGGCGGATCAAACTGGTTCATGTGCTCTCTGTGGAAATAAAGCATTGTTTTTTTTCCTGCACATTTTCAAAACAAATGACGACAGGAAACGTAGCTGGATGCAATTCTGGGATGGTAAACACACACAGAGCAAGAGAAGAGGACAGAGTGTTTCTTGACGCATTCTGAGCTAATCAGACGCCTCATCACCGCGTCATGGGAAGTACCAGTGAACTGTTGTTCAAGTCATTTTTCTACCCTCGAAAAACAGCTGGAAACAAAACAATCCAGACAATTTTTTCAATACAACCAACACACAATGCATTCAATAGTAATGGAGAACACTGCAATATTAATGATATAACCATGGAATGTCATCATCATTGACAGACAGTCGATGAAGATACCTGTTTGTATGTTCAGTCAATAATTTAAAAAAGGACATTTTTCTCTGTTTTGATACTACAACTACAACAACTACAAGTACAAAAGTAGTTAAAGGGTTTGAAATGTTCCATAGACAAATCTTTCTGACACTTTTGTCTGATTAAGATGTTTACTATTCAGTAAAATAACATAGTTAATAAACACTAATAAACAAAAAAAAACACACATTAACATCAGTATTCCTTTTGTGGCTCCTCCCAAAATAATTTGCCTCTATATTTAACTTTTCTTATCCCTCGTGTTGTCCTCCAGGTCAAAGTGCCCCTGTTTCCACAAATATGCCTTTTCATATGTGTATGTACGTATGGTGCCATTTGCGATTCTGAAAACAGTAAGATATCCTTGGGGGTGGGGTGATGAGTCAATCTGGACTTTGGAATGTGGGTCTATAAGACCGGTCGTAGGACACAGCCTGTGCGCTGTGTATAGAGGACAACACGAGGTTTAAGTGATTTATCACTATTTATTATAACAGTATCTTATGTATTTTGTGTTTTTACAGTAGAAATCTGGTATTTTCCCATATTTAATTTGCAGATCATGTAAATGTTCATAAAAACTCAGATTAAAGTTGAG